>CM077877.1:112792869-112797869 GCA_039720435.1 Amazona ochrocephala
CCATAACCCTTAACCTAACCATAACCATACCCCTAAACCTAACGCTGACCCAACCCTAATCCTAAATCTAACCCTAAACCTAATCCTAACACTAACCCTAACCCTAACCCTAATCTTAACCCTAACCCTAATCTTAACACATACTCTATCCTAACTCAAAACCAAACCCTAAACCCAAACCCTAACCCAAACCCTGAATCAAACCCTAAACCTAACGCCAACTATAACCCGAGCCCCAACCCTAACCCTAAACCGATCCCGAACTCCGCGCTAACCCTCACCCTAATTCTGACGCTACCCTAATCCTACACCGAACCCTAACACAAACCCTAACCATAACACTAACCCTAACCCAAACCCTAACCCTAACACTTAAACTAAAGGTTACCTAACCCAAACCCAACCCAAAACCTAACCCTAACCCTAACCCCAGCCTTTACACTAACCCTAACCATAACCCCTACCCAAACCCTAACCCTAACCCTAACACTACCCAAACATTGACCCGAACCCTAAACCTAACCCTAACCCTAACCGTAACCCTAACGCTAACCGTAACCCTAACACAAACCCTAAACCAAACCCTTAACCTAACCCTAACCCTAACCATAAACCTAACCCTAACCCAAAACGTAACCCTAACCCTAACCCTAACACAAACCCCAACCCTAACCCTTAACCTAACCGTTACCTAACCCTAAACCAAACCCTAAAACACACCCTAAACCCAAACCTAAACCTAAACCTAACCCTAACCCTTACCCTACCCATAAACCAAACCCTAATTCTAACCCTTACCTGAACTATAACCCTAAATCTAACACAAAAAAAAACCCTTAACCTAAACCTAACAATAGCCCGAACTCTAACCCTAACCCTAACACTAACCCTAACCCAAACCGTAAACCTAACCCCGAAGCTACATTGATCCTGACCCTAACCCTAACCCTAAACCTAAACCTAACCCTAACCCTAACCCTAACTCTAATTCTAATCCTAACACTAACCCAATGCTAACCCTAACCCTAACCCTAAACCAAGCCCTAACCCTAACCATAACGCAAACCCTAACCCTAACCCTAACACTGACATTAACCCAATCATAAACCTAACCCTAACCCTAACCCAACTGCACACCCTAAACCTAACCCTAATCCGAAACCTAACTCTAACCCTAACCCTAACCCTAAACATAACCCTGACCCTAACCCTAAACCTAACACAAACCCAAACCCTTAACCTAACCCTAACCATAACTCTAACCCTAACGCAGACCCAACCCTAATACTAAATCTAACCCTAACCCTAACCCTAACCGTAAACCTGACCCTAACCCTAACCCTAAACCTAAACCTAACCCTGACCATAAACCCAACCCTAATCCCAACACTAACCCTAACCCTAACCCTAACCCCAACCCCACACTAACCCTAACCCCACCACTGATGCTACCCTGATCCTAACCATAACACGAACCCTAACCATAACCCTTAACCTAACCCTAATCCAAACCCTACCCATAAACCTAACCCTAACCCAAAACGTAACCCTAACACTAACACAAACCCCAACATTAACCCTTAACCTAACCGTTACCTAACCCTAAACTAACCCCTAAACCTAACCCTAAACCTAAACCTAACCCTAAACCTAACCCTAACACTTACCCGAACCATAACCCTAACCCTAATTCTAACCCTTACCCCAAACATAAACCTAAACCTAAAGCTAAAAAAAACCCTTAACCTAACCCTAACAATACCCCGAATCCTAACCCTAACCCTAACCATAACCCTAAACATAACTGTAACCCTAACCCTAACCCTACCCCGAAGCTACATTGATCCTGACCCTAACCCTAAACCTAACCCTAAACCTAACCCTAACCCTAACTCTAATTCTAAACCTAACCCTAACCCTAATCATAAACCAAGCCCTAACCCTAACCATAACGACAACCCTAACACTAACCCTAACCTTAACCCTAACACTGACATTAACCCAATCATAAACCTAACCCTAAACATAACCCAACCGCACACCCTAAACCTAACCCTAATCCGAAACCTAACTCTAACCTGAACCCTAACCCTAACCATAACACTAACCGTAACCCTAACCCTAAACCTAACCCAAACCCTAATCCTTAACCCAACCGTAACCCTAACACTAACCCTAACGCAGACCCAACCCTAATCCTAAATCTAACCTAACCCTAAACCTAACCCTAACCCTAATACAAACCTAAACCTAACCCTGACCATAAACCAATACTACACCTAGCCGTAACCCTAAACCTAAACCCACACTTACCCTAACCCCACCACGGACGCTACCCTGATCCTAACCCTAACACTAAACCTAACCCTAGCCCTAACCGTAACCCTAGCCCTAACCCTAACCCTAACCCTAACCCTAACCCTAAACCTAACCCTAACCCTAAACCTAACCCTAACCCTAACCCTAACCCAATCCTAACCCTAACCCTAACCATAAACCAAGCCCTAACCCTAACCATAACGCAAACCCTAACCCTAACACTAACCCTAACACTGACATTAACCCAATCATAAACCTAACCCTAAACATAACCCAACCGCACACCCTAAACCAAACCCTAACCCGAAACCTAACTCTAACCCTAACCCTAACCATAAGACTAACCGTAACCCTAACCCTAAACCTAACCCAAACCATAACCCTTAACCTAACCCTAAACATAACTCTAACCGTAACGCAGAACAAACCCTAATCCTAAATCTAACCCTAACCCTAACGCGAACCCTAACGCTAGCCATAATGCTAACCCTAACACAATGCCTAACCCAAAAACTAACCCTAAACCTAACCCTAATCCAAAGACTGATGCCAACCTAATCCTGAACTAAAACCTAACCCTAAAGCTAACCCAAACCCTAAAACTAACCCTGACCATGACACTAACCCTAACCCTAAACCAAGCCCTCACTATGACCCTAACCCTAACCCTAACCCTAACTCTTACACAAACACTAACCCTACCATCACCCTAACCGTAACCCTAACCCTAACCCTAAACCTAACCCTAACCCTAACCCTCACCCTAACCCTAACTCTAACACTAACCCTAACACTAAACCTAACAGCTAACCTAACCCTAAGGCTAACCCTAACCCTTACCCAAACCTAACACTATCCATACCCCTAACCCTAACACTAACCCTGACCATAACCCTAAACCAAACCATAACACTAACCCTAACCCTGACGCTAAGATTACACCATTCCTAAACCTGATTCTAATCCTAACCCTAACCCAAACCCTAAATCGAACCCTAACACTAAACCTAACATTAACCCTAACTGTAACCCTAACCCTAACCCTTACCCTAACCCTAACCCTAACCCTTACCCTCACCCTAACCCTATATCCGCACAAATCCTAACCCTAACCCTAACCCTCACCCTCACCCTAACCCTAACCCTAACCTTACCCTAACCCTAACCCTAACGCTAACAATAACCCTTAACCTAAGCCTTACACTAGAACCAACCCTAACACTAAGCCTAACCCTAACCCTTAACCTAACCCTAACACTAACCCTAACACTTACCGTTGCCCTAACCATAACCCGAACTCTAACCCTAAACCTAACCCTGAACCTTAACCTAACCCTAACACTAACCTTAACCCTAACATTAACCCTAACACTGATGCCACCCTAATCCTAAACCTAAACGTAACCCTAACACTAACCCAAACCCTAAACCTACCCCTAACCATAACCCTAACAGTAAACCTGACCCTTACCTAAACCTAAACCTGACCCTTAACCTTACCCTAACCCTAAACCTAACCCTACCCTTACCCTACCCATAAACCTTACTCTAACCCTAACTGTAAAACTAAATCTTAATCTAACCCTAACCATAACCCTAAACGTAACATTAACCCTAAACCTAACCCTAACCCAAACCGTACATCTAACGCTAACCCTTACACTAAACCTAACCCAAACCCTAAACCTAAACCTGAACCTAACCCAAAACCTAACCCTAACCCTAACCCTAACCCTAATCTTAACCCTAACCCTAATCTTAACACATACTCTATCCTAACTCAAAACCAAACCCTAAACCCAAACCCTAACCCAAACCCTGAATCAAACCCTAAACCTAACGCCAACTATAACCCGAGCCCCAACCCTAACCCTAACGCTAAACCGATCCCGAACTCCGCGCTAACCCTCACCCTAATTCTGACGCTACCCTAATCCTACACCGAACCCTAACACAAACCCTAACCATAACACTAACCCTAACCCAAACCCTAACCCTAACACTTAAACTAAAGGTTACCTAACCCAAACCCAACCCAAAACCTAACCCTAACCCTAACCCCAGCCTTTACACTAACCCTAACCATAACCCCTACCCAAACCCTAACCCTAACCCTAACACTACCCAAACATTGACCCGAACCCTAAACCTAACCCTAACCCTAACCGTAACCCTAACGCTAACCGTAACCCTAACACAAACCCTAAACCAAACCCTTAACCTAACCCTAACCCTAACCATAAACCTAACCCTAACCCAAAACGTAACCCTAACCCTAACCCTAACACAAACCCCAACCCTAACCCTTAACCTAACCGTTACCTAACCCTAAACCAAACCCTAAAACACACCCTAAACCCAAACCTAAACCTAAACCTAACCCTAACCCTTACCCTACCCATAAACCAAACCCTAATTCTAACCCTTACCTGAACTATAACCCTAAATCTAACACAAAAAAAAACCCTTAACCTAAACCTAACAATAGCCCGAACTCTAACCCTAACCCTAACACTAACCCTAACCCAAACCGTAAACCTAACCCCGAAGCTACATTGATCCTGACCCTAACCCTAACCCTAAACCTAACCCTAACCCTAACCCTAACTCTAATTCTAATCCTAACACTAACCCAATGCTAACCCTAACCCTAACCCTAAACCAAGCCCTAACCCTAACCA